>VZDJ01001173.1:310935-328440 GCA_008694505.1 Cyanoderma ruficeps | reverse complement strand
CGGGGCCGGGGCCAGGGCCGGGGCTGGGACTGGGACTGGGCGGGGCAGGGCGTGAGGGAGCCGGGGTCGCAGGCCGGTGGTGCCGGTGCCCCTCCGCCACCGTGCTGACCCGACCCCGCAGGCTGCAGCCCAACGGCGAGACGCGGCAGAAGCAGCTCTCGGCCTGGTGCGCGCTGGCGCTCGCCTACAGCCAGGAGCACCGGCTCTCCGCCATGACGGTACGGGAGGCTCAGGACATTCCGCTCTTCTCCAACCACCGCCTCCAGCGTATCCTTTGGGCCCGGTGCCCGCCCCCGCCGCCTCCCTCGCCCCTACCCCCCGCCTCCGTCAACGCCTCCTTAACCCGCACCCAGGGAAGCTGCCGCTGGAATCCATCCAGGTGGTGCTGGAGGAGCTCCGCAAGAACGGTAGGTGCCTCCGTCCATCCGTGCTCCCGGCCGCGGGCTGTGCCCGGCCCGCAGACCGCAGGGCAGGGAGGGCAGCAGCCACCGGCAGCTCTGTCCTGGGGCCGGGCTTGCCCATCCCGCGGGTGTGGGCTGTGCCCCCGCCCGGATCAGCTTCTCTGCCCGGGCCTGCTCGCAGCTCCACGGGACCCAGCCCTGCCAGATTGAGCTGTGCAGGGAAGAGAGGGCTCGACAGAGAAATCATTTTCTGTGGACACTGCAATATTTAGGAAGTTGGCGTGAACTGTAGGGCAGGGGCTGGTCTGTGAGGCTGCCTCTGGGTGCAGTGTCTGGCACATGTCCTGAAATCTGCATGTTTGGTTCTTATTTCTGACTTGTGCTCTGCTTCAATCCCTGTTTCCTATTGTTTCTAGGGAACCTGGAATGGTTAGATAAGAACAAAACCAGCTTTCTGATCATGTGGAAGAGACCGGAAGAATGGGGAAAGCTCATCTATCAATGGGTGAGAGCACAGGGGCTGCACACCAGACCAGGATGTGTCCGTGTGGACAGGGGGTCCTGCCCTGGCTGCCCTCTGGGAAAGACCACTGCTTGCTTCCTCACTGCTTTTACCATTCTCCTGGCAATTCTCTCTGTTGCAGAGAGGTGAGGGGTTATTAGCAGCTTGTCACTTGCTGTGACCTGCAGTGTGAGCAGAGGGTGTTGTTGTTCACCCTCAGTGTCACTGGCTGTCCCGTGGTGAGGACAGGGCAGCGTCACTGCCTGGCCTCTGTATGGCCCAAGTCCTCCCTGTGAAACACACAGGCAGGACAGGAACTGTCTTCATTCCCTCAGGGCTGCATCTCCTGACCCCTCTGCCCCTGTGTCCAGGGTGCTTCTGCTTGCCAAGTGCTGTGTTACACGCTCCAGGATGTGTGAGAGATCAGACAAGGATGTTCAGCCACACGGATGAGATTTGCTATATTGCCTTCGTGTTTCCAGGTGTCAAGGAATGGCCTGACCAACTCTGTGTTCACTCTGTACGAGCTGGCCAGCGGAGATGATACAGAGAATGAAGGTAAAGTTGGGGCTCATGTTCTGGAGCAGGTTTTCAGAGCACACTGGATTGGAGCATGTGAACAAGTGATTGTCAGATTACAACTTTGTGGATTAAATCTTTTGAAATCTCAGATGCAAACTCACCCTTTCCCACCATTGGCACATGCTGCTCCAAAGGCTTTTATCACTTTGCAGGAACATCCCCTTCTATAATTGCATTTTCCTTTCCCCAGTGCCTAGCATTTTATCTGGTGTGGTGAGGGGTGTTTTGTTTTCAAAACAAGCTCCTGCTCTGCATCACAGGCTGCTGTGACTCATCCCTGCTGCCTGATGGCCTTTAGGCTCTGTTCCTGGAGCAGAGATGATGAGGCTGTCAGTGCAGCCATGACTCTGGATTTGCTGTAGTGTTATGGTGCTCTTCAGAGCCCTCAGCATCGCTGCCCCCAGTCCCTGGACCTCACAAGCCTGTTTGTTTCCTGAGATTATCTTTTTTTTTTTCCTGTTGTCCTTCCCTAGAGTTTCATGGCTTGGATGAAGCTACACTGCTCCGGGCCCTGCAAGCCTTGCAGCAGGAGCACAAGGCTGAAATTATCACGCTGGATGACGGCCGAGGTGTCAAGTTCTTCTGACAGGAGCCTCCTCCCCTTCCACACTGCAGTCTCAGGTCTTGCTGCCAAGCGTTGGTCTCTGGGCCTGGCTTCAAACTGTGACTGCAAACATCTTGGGATTTCTTGGGGCAAGATGAGTCTGCGAACCCTTCCAAAGACTTAGGAATATCCCGAGATCCTCTGTCTGTCTGTTCTCCCTGTTGATGTGTTTGAGAGGCTAAAGCTGCTCTAGGCAGTTCTGAGATGGACCACCCAGAAGTGAAACTGGACTGCTGCTGGTCCCTGTTCCTGTGATGGCCTCGAAGCAGTCTCAGCTGGCTGGTCAAGCTTGGCCTCAAAGACCTCCCCTGCCAGGCACGTGTCTGGGTCCTGCAGTCCTGCTGCAGTGCCAGGGGGTGAGCCAGGAGCTGGGGACTGGCCATTATTGCTACGCTGTGGAAGCCCTCAGTGGCAGAAGGAAATGCACTTGCTGCCAAGCAGGCTGGGGGAAGCCAGGGAACTAATTTCAGGTGATTAAAGTGAGGTGTATTTATAGAGCAGCCTGGCTGTTTTCATCTATCTTTATTTTTCCATCAGAAACAAAGCAGCAGTGTACCAGATTTTTGCCCTTCAGTCATATTTCCTTGCTACCCCAGGGAAATGCAGTGGTTTCAGGATGGGAAGCAGCAGCACAAGTGTATTTCTCCACTTGGCGGAGTTGTGGCCTGTGGGGGCCCTCGCTGCCCTTCTCAGGACAATGTTTACTTTAAATTTGCATGTGCAGCCTGCTGGAAGCCCCTGGGTTTGTGCAGAGGTGATGGGGTAAGCTTTGTATCACTGTGGCTGGGAGAGGGATGACTCAGCTTTAGGCTCTCAGTGCTGATAACAAAGTCCCCAGGTTGTCAGAAGCCGTGGTCCAGGTGTAGTCACTGACCCTGTCAGTCCTGGGAAAGCAGATGGCAGTTCTGGGACAGGATCACCTTTCCCTGATCATTGTGTACATGTCACTGGCAGAGGTTGGGAGCAATGCTGAAGTGACCTCAGGTCAGACCAATGTGGTCAGTCTGGGGGTCCAGCAGAGCAGATGGTGCTTGCAGCCCACAGGATGCCACTGTCTGCCCCTGTCTGGCATTTCCTGCCCTTGGGGACAGCCTGGCACTGGCTCAGCTGCTGCTCTCAGCTGATGTCAGCATTGAGGAATGCTCAGTGTAGGTGAGATGCTGGAATCTAGGGGCTGTGCAATGTAAAAAATTGTTTTGTAGCAGGAGTCCATTGACCTGAACTTGGTGGGATGTGCTGCCCTGGTGTGTGCCCTGGAACTGTGGCTGGAGCCCAGGCTTCCTCTCCATGCCGGGCTCCGCAGTGCTGTGGAGGAATTCCTGAGTGCCAGCATTTCTCTGCTGAGCACTGCTTGTGTCACTGACACAATGGGCTGGGGTGGTCTCCTTTCACCTTTCTGAGGACCATCACCTCTGCCAGCTCTGTCATGGTCCTGCCATGCACTGACAGTGCTGGGCCAATGCAGCAGCAAAGGCTGTGTCATGGCAAGTGCCACGAGCCCTGCAGTGCATCTGTCCCCACAACTGCCCAGCCCAGAACTCTGCTTGATCAGGGATCATCCCTTTGTGTCTGCAGCCACCAAAGTCTCTGTGTAAGATTCATGTGCTCCCAGTGTCTGCCCTGGGTTTGTTTCCATGTCCAAGATTTGCCTCTGCCTTCCTCGCCATGCCACACACATTGTGCCTTCTCTGTGTGTTTGCTCTGTCTGCCCTGCTGCTCTCGTGCCCCTGCAGAGAGCCAGGGTGCTGTGCCTGAAGGCAGAGTCTACATTTGATCCCAAACAATGAGCCTTCAGCAGCCGGGCAGGAGTGTCTGTTCTTGCTGCCTGTGTGCAGGATGCCGACCTCCCAGCACTGTGTTCCGAGCTGGGAGTGCCGTATGTAACCTGGCTGTCCTTGAGGGAGTCTGTGTTCTTAATTAAATTTGCTCCCTTCTTAGGAAATGGCTGATATGACATTAGATAAGCCTAAAACCAGCTTTTCATTCCAAGGCACTCCTGGCAGCAATTCCCTTCTCCTTTTCAGCTTCCTATTTAGTTGCTTACTCAGTGAGGTGGGGAGGAGGAGGAAGAGTACGTCCCCTCTGCAGAGTGGACATTGTGTGAAATTCCTCTTCCACACGCTCTGGGCTGCTCACCAGAGGCCACAACCAGCCGTGCCTGTGGGGACCCTGTGGGATCAGCTTCCCTGGGCTGGGCAGTGCTGCTGCAGAGAGGTGACACTGCTGAGGTCCTGGAGTCACTGCTGAGGCCGTGGTGTCACTGCTGAGGTCCTGGAGTCACTGCTGAGGTCCTGGAGTCACTGCTGAGGCCGTGGTGTCACTGCTGAGGCCATGGGATGGGTCCTGGCAGTGGTGGAGCTGCTGCTGGTTGGTGCTGCTGCCCTGAAGGGAGCAATGTCCATCTGTGGAGGTGCTGTCCAGCCCAGCCACACAGCCCTGGGGAGAACCTCACTGGAGGAGGTGGCTCAGGGTGGTTTGGGGGGGAGGAGGAGGGGGGAGGGGGCAGGCCCCTCTTCCAGGCTGTGGCCCCTCAGAGGCCCTTGCTGTGTCTGGCCATGGTGATTAGGGCTCGCTGGCCAGGGTGAGGCAGAGCTCAGAGGGGCTGGAGCCAAGATAAGGCACTATCAGGCTGGGCACACTCGGATCCCACTGGTCAAGGAGGAAAGATTCCAAGAGAGATTTTATTTAACGCAGCTGCTTAGGAGCAAGAACTGTTTCAGTTTGATAACTTTATATGTTGGGATAAACGTGCAGGCGAGCCCCACCTGTGCTTCTGGGCTGAGGAAATCCTCTGCAGTGATCTGCCCAGGGTCACAGCCACAGCTGAGGTTTGGGTGCCATCTCCGCCTCCCTGAGCTCACGTGGCTTAGGGTGAGAGACACAGAAGCTCCCATGGGTATGGGGTGGTGAAGCCAACAGTGAAAGAAGCCCTGGGTGTCCCTGGAGCCTCCCTGGGACAGGCACCCTGTGCTCTGCAGCCCCAGCTGTGCATCTGCTTCGTCCAGACCCATCCTGGCCCCTCTGTGACCCTGCCCCAAGCTCTGGGATCAGAACGGACAATTCCTGGCAGGGCTTGGTGGAGCCTGGAGCTGAGCAGGGCTTTGATTCATGATCTAATTCTGAGGAGAGCGATTACACAGTCCCCTGTACTCTTTCTGGCAGCCAAATGCAGGCGAGAAATGGGTTATGTTCCCTGATTGTGGCGGTTCCTCAAAGCGAAGGCTGGCACTGGCACCTGCAGCCCAGAAATGTCACCCTGATAACGCTGGGGAGCTGCAGTGGGCACCTGATTGTGGAATAGGAGCCTTCTGGTTTCAGGCCAAGCTGGCTGCAGATTGGTATTCCTGGCCGGGTCAGGAGAGGACCTGTTCCCCTGTCCGAGCTCCTTCCCCTCTACCAAGTTCTGGTGTGGAGAGACATTTGGGGGGATCATTTGGGGAATTTCTCAGACCACTCACAAGGGAGGTGTGGGAGGGCAGCATTTGGAGCAAACTTCACCCCTAAATTTCCTCTCCTGTCTGCGGGGGCCTCACTGGACTGGGATACTCCCCCGCTCCTCTGGGATCTTCCAAGGCATCTTGTTTCACGATGGAAAACCTTGATAAGGAGACATGAGCCTGCCAGGGGCCAGGCTGAGATCCCTACCTGTCTCTGTGTCTCTTGGAGAGCTGGGGCTCCCTGCCAGCCTGGTCTGTGTTCCTGGGCAGTGCATAGTCCCGTGTGGGGGCAGCCACAGAGTCAACCTACAGTGCCTTGGCCAGCATGGCCCCCTTTCTGGCAATGCTGAGACGTGGGCAGGTTCTGGGCAAGGCTCACCTGGACAAAGAGTGTTTAACACAGCTGAGTCAAACCATGTTGCATCTTCCAACCTGAGAGTCACCCACGGCAGGGCCAGTGCAAGCACTGCCCTTGTGGCCTGTCAGCCGTGGCCTTTTGGCTCCAGTGGCCATGGGCACCCGGTGCTCCAGCAGCAGGCAGAGCCCTGCAGGGCCGGTGCTGGACATGATGTTCTGCCAGCGCTGGTTGTTCACCTGGGACTGCGCCCCTCACGTGCTCCAAGGAGTGCAGGGCTGAGTGGGGACGTGGTTGCTGCTCCCTGCTCACCACCCAGCACTGCCTCAGCGGCTCTCGGCAGGGAGGCATCACAAAATTCCTTGTTGGGAAGGAGATACCTGGCTCCTCTGGTGCTGGGGAGGAAGCTTCAGGCAGGAAGAGCTGGGTCGAGTGGGGGTAGCAGAGCAGAGATCAGCAGTGTGACACAGGTCGACCAGGAACATTTCATTAAATGCTTGTCCCTCCCTCTTGCCAGCAGGGATTTGTGGGGAGCAGCCGTGCGGGACGTGGCCACAGCCGAACTGCAGGTCAGCAGCCCCAGTCACCCGGCGTCACCCTGCGGGTGCCAGGCTGGCGTTTAGGAGACCATGACTGTGTTCCCTTGTCGATGCACTCCTTAATGTTTCCGGTATCGTTGAGTAGAAACAATCTGACCTCAGGGAAAAGAAATTAGCGGTGGCCTCAATTGCTTTGTGTTTTGTGTAAACAGCCTCACCGGCAGAACAACCTTCTCCTTCAGCCTGGAGAGACAACACGCTCTTGTCTGGCTGTTGGCTCCCGCGGGGCTGACACACACCTTCGACTCTTCCTATTTGCGTGACCCTAATTTCAGGATTTCGGACCGTAGTGAACCCGAGCGGGATTGTCTGGGGCAGCGTGAGGGGGAACTCGCGTCCCGGCAGCGGGGACTCGGCTGCTCCAGGACACGCTGCTCCGGCACCAGAGTCAGAAACTCCGAGGAAATGTTTAAACCAGGGACGTTCCTGCGTCCCGGCTCCGGCCGCGTTAGTCACGGCAGCCCCGGAGCCCCACGGGGGCGGCGGCAGGGAAGGGGCTGTCCTGCGGGGAGGGGACAGCCAGGAGCCCCTGGAGCAGCGCGGATCGGGGTGGGCGCCGGGCGGTGACCCCCCGCTGGGCGGGGACATCCCGGCACCCCGGGGCGGTCGGGAGCGGTGCCGGGGCGGTCGGGAGCGGTGCCGGGGCGCGGGGCGCTCGCCCGCTGCTCGCAGCCCGTGTCTGCAGCCGCAGCGCTGGGCGCCGTCCCGGGGCCGCTGCCCGGTGCGGTGTCCGTGCGCTGCGCTTGCACGGTGCGGTGCCCCGGCCCGGTGCGGTGTCGGTGCGCTGCGCTTGCACGGTGCGGTGCCCCGGCCCGGTGCGGGGCCGGTGGCGCAGCGCGGGTGGGGGGCGGCGGTCGCGCGGGGGCGGGCCCGGGCGGGGCGGGGGCGGTGCCGCCGGGCGGGGCGGCGGCGGTGCCGGGGCCGGTGCTCGGGCCGGCTCTCGGCGGTCGCTCCTGGTTGCGGGGTGGCGGAGGCAACGGGTGCGAAGGTGCACGGGAGCGGCCGCTCCGACCGGGCTTGAGCCGATGCTGGCGGCCGAGCCCGCCGCTGCCGGAGCCATGTCCCATCCCGAGGCGGAGCGGGAGGACAGCGGTTCCCCGCCGCAGCCGGAGCCGGAGCCGGGTCCAGGGCTCACCGGACGGGCCCCGCACCGTAGCCGAAGCCGGCGGCCCTCGGGGCGCGATTCCCGACGTGCTTCCTCCCGTTTCAACCGGCGGAGCTCGGCCGAGCTGGAGCTGCTGGGGTACCCGGCGCCGGACGGAGTGCGCGGGGGCTCGCCGCCGCCGCCGCCGCCGGTCGCTGTCGGGCTCCGAGAACCCGAGGAGACGGAGAGCGAGGAGGTGGAGACGAGGGCGGTCGCCACCTCGCCCGACGGCCGATTCCTCAAGTTCGACATCGAGATCGGCCGCGGCTCCTTCAAGACCGTCTACAAGGGGTTGGACACGGAGACCACCGTGGAGGTGGCCTGGTGTGAGCTGCAGGTACGGCCCCTGCCAGCGCCTCCGCCCCCACCTGCCCGCACCCACAGGCCCCCGCCCCGGGGCAAGGGGATCGAGAGAGGCACTTGCACCCTCTTCCATCCAGTTTCCCTGGCGTGTGCAGCCCTCCCCGGCCCTGACCCTGCTGCCTACCTGGGTGCTGTGTGGGACCACGGGGCGCCTCCCCGGGCTGGAGCCTGTGCCGGTGAGGGCAGGCACCCTCGAGCCTCCGCTCTGCCAGTCACTGTGGCGCCCCGCTCTAGTCGGGCCACAGCAGCAGGGCAGGGCAGGGACTTGCAGCTGGGTGCAGGCTCCCCTCGCTGCCTTGCACTGTGCCCATCACTGCCGGTGCCTCGTGGGTCTGCTGGCCCGGACCCAGACAGTCTCCTGCTTAGTGCCACCGCTCCTGGCCCTCCTGCTCATCACGTGCTGTTTTCCATTTGCTTTCTTGCTGCTTGAACTGTGGGGCGTGCCAGGGTGCCCACGTTCTTGGTGCCAGTCCCTGCTCTGGCACTTTACAGGTGGATCTGGGGCTGAGCATCCCGCTGTCTTTCTGATGCTCACCAGCTCGCAGCTTTCCCTCCAGGGAGACAGCGAGGGCAGCAGTGCCCTCTCTGCATGCCTGCCTGTGCTTGCATTGGAGTTGCCTTCAAGGTTTGCTCCAACAGCCCTTGGTGTGCTCTGGGGCACGTGCCTGCAGCGAGCTGGGGCTGGCTGTCAGCTGGGAGCAGGGTGCGACACGACCTTGGTGCTCTCTGCCTGCTTGACCTTGGCTGAAGTGGTGCACATGGTCACCTCTGAGTGGTTTCTGTGATGCTGCCAGGGCCTCTCTGTTGAAGCAGCTGGACCTGTGGTTCCAAATCTCTGAGGAGCATTCTCATCTCCTCTCTGCTGCCACACTCCTCCATCCCCTTGGCTGTCCTGCAGCGTGACAGCCGGATGCTGAGAGCAGTGGTGATAGTGTTGCTTCCACAATGCCTTTGCCCACTCAAGTGCTTTTGAGGAGCCTGATCTTGTCAATGGATGTGCCCAGGGAGGTCTGTGATGTGGGGCTGCCTTTTCTCCTTGGAGCCCCTGGGGATGGGCTTGAATGAAGTCCAAAGTCTCCCAAAGGCTCCTGACTCTGGGATGGCTGCTGTGATGGGAAGGTCCAAGTCCTTGTTGACACAGAAAAACGTGTCTTGCGAGTTTGTTGTCTTGTTCCTAAAAGCTCAGTGCAGTTTCAGGTAGCTGCCTGGGCTGGGTCCTTGGGGTGGCTGCAGCCCAGCAGAGCAAGCAGAAATCCTGAGAGACTGGCAGGTGGTTTCTAGAGGGGCTGACTGTGGCCTCTTAGTGAGGAAGGTGAAGATTTTCCTCCCACCCCCATGGGCTGCACAATTGCTTCAGCTGTTGAGAGTTCGGTTCAGAGCCAGCTCAGTCCTGCCCTCACAAAGCCCCACTGCTCTGTCCAAATGCCCCTGAGCTCTCTTGAGTCCTGTGTCCCTTCAGGTGGCAACCACTGATCGGAACAGGCTCTCCTTGGCAAGCCCAGGACCTTCCTTCTCTGGATGAGTCAGCTGTCCCCAGTGCTTCCCACTCAGCTGGCTTTGTGTCCCTCCCTGGGGGTCTCAGCCCCATGTCACAGCTGTGCCCCAGCTCCCTGCCCTGGGGCCTGGCACTCACAGCAGGGCTGGCAGCATGTCTCGTTCCCTGCACCCTGCTCTTCCCCGCGGCTTTGTGCAGGCAGTGCTGGTGTCTTGCAACGGGATGAGCCTGTACAATCTCAGCTGGAGGGGAAAAGGGAGCTGGGAAGCAAAATGCTTCCGTGTCCCAGGCCAGCAGGCACAGGCTGTCCCCACTGCTGGTCCTTTGAGCCAGCCAGGCAGGAGTGGCAGAAGCCACTCGCTTGTCCCCTGGGGGTGGTTGTGGGGAGGCTGGGGTCCAGGCTGAGCTCCTGCCAGGGACCCTCCTCCTGTGAGCATCCCATGGTGTTGGAAGACCTGGCAGACCTGACCCCTTTTGGCCTGCACCCTCCCACAGGAGTGCAGCCAGGTCCCTGCTCCCACCCCGTGCCTGCCCCTGCAGCCCCTCTGCCCCAGCCCTCTCCCCTCCCCACCCAGTATTTGGCTCCATTCCACTGACTGCTCTTTATCCAGTGTCTCTTGTACCCAAATCTGTGTCCCACAAGGGGCTAAGAGCACAGACGCAGACATTTAGAAGTTTGTTTTTTTTCAGCAATCATGCAAAGAATTGGACACTGTGACACAAATACGGGATTTGGAACCACAAATAAAAATGGTTGTGGTTCTGCCATTTTAAAAATAGCTTTGTCCTGTGCACTTCACAGTTCTCCTTCTATTGCCTTTCAATTCCAAATGAATACTTAACCTCAGCCCTGGCCTGTTCTGCACCAGAGAACCTGGTTCAGCTTCTGTGATGGATCCCATTCCCAAACCCCAGCTCTCCCTACTGTCCTTGCCCTGTCCGTCCCTCCTCAGAGCCTGGTGACCTAGAGGCTGGTTTTGCCTGTCTTCTGCCTTCCTGTGAGACCCCTCTGGGGACCTGCCCATCCCTGTCCCCTCTCCTGAACGCAGTGTCTGTCTGTGCCTCTCTCCCGTGTCCACAGCCCCACTGTTTGTGCTTTCCAGCTTTAGCCTGGCACTATTTCTGTCCTAGGTGCTGCGGGCGGTGGGGAAAGAGGAAGCGGGGAGGAAACCAGAGGCCCAGAGTGGGGTCAGGCTGTAAATACCTGACTGTGCAATTTTCCTGTGGAACCCCTTGGGGTTCCTCGGTGGGCAAGAGCATTCTGGGCAGCAGGCAGTGCTGTTCCTCCCCTGGCTCTGGCACCCGGATTGGGCAGGTAACCTTAGCCAGCAGCCCTGGGGCTGCGGGGCACCTGGTGTGTGTGCTCACACGGCTGTGAGCATGCACAAGCTCCTGCTCAGTGGGGCAGACCCACAGGGAGAGCAGTGAGGCGCTGGTACCCACTGCTGACAGAGAGCTGGCTCCTCTGTGGGGGTTTGGGGTGTCTGTGGCTGTGGACACGGCTGGAGGGAGAGCTCTGGGCACTTTCAGCACTGGCTCTGTGTCCCACCATGCTGTAGCTCTGAATGCCCCTCCAGAGTGCAAGCAGTGCAGAGCCAGGGCCTTTGGGGGCAGCAGGAGCAGGACAGCCGAGGGCTGCAGGGATGGGGGAGCCCTGTGAGTGCTGCAGAGTGCACTGAGCACAGCGCTGCCAGGCAGGGGACAGCCTCCTGCCGCAGAGACAACAGCCATCCTCGGCCACTCGGCCCCACCCCTGCACTGGCCCCGCTCCTGGTGTTGGCTGTGCTGGGCTCCTCGGCAGCCAGCTCCTGGCTCACAGGATGGGCTGGGCCATCGCCACCCGGCTCCCCATGGTCCCCCTGCCACCATCCCCAGCGCCCTCCTCCGCCCTGTGCTGTTAGGAGAGGACATGGTGTGCCCATGCCGTGGGCCGTGTCTGTGCTGGCAGCCCTGTCTGCCCTGCCCCTCCTGGTGTTCCTCCAGCCAGGCTGTGGCCAGGCTGGGCTCTGATGCCCACACTCAACAGGGAGAGTATCAGCACGCACAGGGTGGGAGCTGCTGCCACTTTGGTCGTGTGGAAGGAACGATGCCACGTGAACCCAGCAGCCCTGGCACAGGCTTGGGGGACATGCTTGGCTCCCCCAGACCGTACTCCAGGCACTCTGGGAGAGCTGGCCTTGTGCTGGGGTTCTGCCTGGAACTGGGCATGGCACAGTGAGGGCTGTGCTGGCACAACTGCTCCAGTTGGGGTCCACTCCTGCTGAGCTGGGAGAGCCACTCATGACTCCCCCGTTCAGAGCCTGTGTCAGCTTCCTCCTGCCCTGGCTGGTTTGTGGGGTGCAGTGAAGCCTCTGGACACCTCTTGGTGGGGAGAAGGGGACCAGAGGGGTGATGGTGGCTGTGGCACTGGGCAGGGAAGCCGGTGTGTGCTGCTGGCCATGCAGGGGTTCGGGTGATGTTTTCCTCCTTCCATATGAAAGGTCTCATTCATGCCGCTGCAGCAGGCTCAGGTTCTCGTCTGGGCTGAGCCTGTCCCTGGGCATGTATTAAATGCAGGGGGATTATGGAGCAGCTCCAGCCAAGCCATGGGGCCGCCTGTGATGCAATGAAAATATTACGAAAGCTGACGGGGTTGATGGATGGTGGCCACTGGCCAAGAGGCTGAGCACAGCTCTGGCGGCACTGGTGGTGGGAGCTCTGTGGCAGCTCCAGTTTCCTTGGCCTCTGAATGTGGGCTGGGCAGGGGTCCCAGCTTGGAGGCCCCCAGGCTCTGCAGGACTCCAGGCCGTGGTGTTTTGTCACTGCTCCTGCTCCTGCCCAGGGCTGAGCACTCGCAGCTGCCGCACTTGGGGCTGGACCTGGCTCCTCTAGCTCTGGCCAGTCAGCTCCCCTCTTCCTGCACCCTGGGGCTGTGTCCCTTCAGGATGAGGGGGCTGTCCCCTCCGCTGGCCCCTGTCCCAGCTGCAGTCAGCACCCTCGGCTTGTGTTTCCATTTTAATTAACTCGAGCAGGAGGAACATGGAAAAACCTGGGCTGGAGCCTCCTCCGCCTGCTTTCCCCAACAAAGGCCTCATTGAGGCTGGCCCAGCACCCGGCCACACAGAGCCCAGTGCTGATGGTGCCCCAGTGGGGGCAGAAGAGCCGTGGCCACCGGCTCTGCACAGGGCAGGATGGCAGCAACTTCTGCAGAGCCCTCACAATGCCTTTGCCACTCAAGTGCAAAAGCTGCAGGGTGGAGTTCCCTGTCCTGAGGCAGCACGATGGGCTCCAGCTGAGGGCTGGGTGAGGGTAGTGGGGATGGGTGGCCCCAGCACAGAGCAGTGGGGAACTGCATGGGTTCCTCAGTGCCCCGTCTGTCATGCATCCACCCAGAGTGGTGGGCTGGTGCAGGACCACAGTCCAGGGTGTCCCCAGCCATGTGTGTGCCACTGTGCTGGGGGACAGCAGGTCTGACCCGAGCTCTGTGCTGGGGCCACAGAAGCCTCCTCTGCCTTGCACGTAGGGAGTGGGGATGGGGATGTGAGGGTCTTTTGTGCTCAGAGGGCAGGACCCCCTGTGCCCTCCTCACACCCTCACCGGCTCCCACAGACACGGAAGCTGTCCAAGACGGAGCGGCAGCGCTTCAGTGAGGAGGTGGAGATGCTGAAGGGGCTGCAGCATCCCAACATCGTCCGCTTCTACGACTCCTGGAAGTCAACTATCAAAGGCCAGATCTGCATTGTGCTGGTCACAGAACTCATGACGTCCGGCACCCTGAAAACGTGATTGGGGCGTGCAGGGGAGGGAACTGGGGCCCTGCTGAGATGTTCTTTGTTGCTTGCTCTGTGTGGTCATCTGAGTCCAGATGGGCTTGGCATGGCAGTGAGAGGAGGGGGGGCTGGAGCCAAGGCTGGGGCACCAGTCTGAGCTCCACGGCTCTGAGCCTTGTTGGTCCCTGGCAGGTATTTGAAGCGCTTTAAGGAGATGAAGCTGAAGGTGCTGCAGCGCTGGAGCCGGCAGATCCTCAAGGGTCTGCATTTCCTGCACACTCGCTCGCCCCCCATCATCCACCGCGACCTCAAGTGTGACAACATCTTCATCACGGGCCCCACGGGCTCCGTCAAGATTGGGGACCTGGGCCTGGCCACACTCAAGCGAGCCTCCTTTGCCAAGAGTGTCATAGGTGGGGCCGGGCTCCTGGGAGCTGTGGGGGCTGCAGGGGTTGGGCATCCCAGGGGTCCTGAGCTCCGCTGCTGCCTGCAGGCACGCCCGAGTTCATGGCGCCGGAGATGTACGAGGAGAAGTACGATGAGGCAGTGGATGTCTACGCCTTTGGGATGTGCATGCTGGAGATGGCCACCTCGGAGTACCCCTACTCTGAGTGCCAGAACGCCGCCCAGATCTACCGCAAGGTCACCTCGGTGAGGCCCCGGCTGTGCGTGATGCTGCTGGCTGATCCCACGGGAGGCAGGGCAATGGGCTGGGGGGATGGTCAGCTGGAGTTGGCAGGCCTTGCTGCTGTCAAAATGTGTCACTGTGCAGGTTGTGGCTAAAGATAGTCTGGGGCAGTGAGGGGTTGCTCTGCCAGCCCATGGAGCTGTGGGTGGTGGTGGTGGGGCCATGGCTTGGCCAGACCCCACATCCCTGGCTCTGCACCAGCCACTGCCAGTGTGTTAATGGGGTGGAACGGGAGCAGTCTGCTCAGTCACCCTGGCCTGGGGCACTGCAACTGCCCTGACTGGTCACAGCCAGCTCCTGCCAGCTCCTGCCTGGTGGGGTGGAAACTCAGAGCCCTGGGGCATCCTGGCCCGTGCAGACAAACGTGGCCTGGCCACAGGAGCCACTGCAGAGCTCGTGGGTCCCTGGGCTGGTTGTGCCCTGGGAATCCCACACAGTGGCAGGTTGGCACAGGAGGTGCTCACTCTCATTACCCTCAGGGCCTGAAGCCCAGCAGCTTCTATAAGGTGAAGGTGCCAGAGCTGAAGGAGATCATTGAAGGCTGCATCCGCATGGACAAGAACGAGAGGTGGGGGCAGAGCGGGGCCTGGGTGGGTCCCCCCCGGCCCTGAGCCCGTGCTGAGCTGTGCCCTCTGCAGGTACACCATCCAGGACCTGCTGGAGCATTCCTTCTTCCAGGAGGACACAGGGGTGCATGTGGAGCTGGCTGAGGAGGATGATGGAGTCAAGTCTGGGCTCAAGCTCTGGCTGCGCATGGATGACACAAAGAAGCTGCATGGCAAATACAAGGACAACAACGCCATCGAGTTCCTCTTTGAGCTCTACAAGGACGTGGCAGAGGAGGTGGCTCAGGAGATGGTGGGTACAGAGATGGGGGAGCCCTGTGGGGTCCCTACACCCCGAAGTGACAAGCTCCCTCCTGTGCAGGTGGTCCTGGGCTTTGTCTGTGAGGCCGACTACAAGCTGGTGGCCAAGGCTGTGAGGGACCGTGTGGTGGCCATCAAGCGCAAGCGGGAGAAGCTGAAGCGCGCCCAGGAGGCGCCATCGCCCGCGGAGCCGGAGCAGCCGCCAGGGGTCCTGCGGCTGCTGGAGGAGCTCAAGTCCCCGCTGTCACCTGGCGCCCCCACGCCTGCTTTGGCCACCCCTGGCTCTGGGGACTCTGCCTTCAGCAGCACCTTCCCCCTGGAGCCTGAGGAGCCCGAAGCTGACCAGCACCAGCACTTCACCTACCGGCACACCAGCTACTCCTCAGCCACCTGTGCGTAGGCGCCAAGGGGGCAGCAGCCGGGTGGCCAGCGGGGGATCTGGGGCGGGAGGCGGGTGGGGTCAGCTTCTCCCAGCCCCACAGCCCTTTCCCAGCTGCCCAGCCAGGGAAGGGACTGGCTTCAGTTCATGCCAGCGCTCCTCCACAGCCGACTGCGAGACGGATGGGTACCTGAGCTCCTCCGGCTTCCTGGACTCCCCGGATCTGGCCCATCGCAGCTTTGTGGCAGTGGACCCCACCAGCCCACCGCCCACCCGGCCCGTGCGCTGCTTCCCCACGGTGAGCACGGTCCCACGGGCGGGGGCTCCGGGCAGAGGTGTCACTGGCTCACCCCGCCCTCTCCCCGCAGAGCATCGCGGTGCAGCTCCCCACCGAGCGCCTGCCCTCTGCCAGCGGCTTCTCCTCCTCGGTGGACAGGTGAGGCTGGGGGGTCGGGCAGGGGCTGCGTGGGGAGCGCGGTGCTTGGGAATGGCCGTGCTGATGCTCCGGAGCCGGGGATTCCTGCAGCTATACCTCAGATGTGGCGTCGGGCATGAGCGATGGCTGTGAGGGGCTCTCGGCCAGCGAGCAGAGCACCAAGCTGCCGCCCAAGCGAGCCTCGGGGAAGCTGCTGCGGCGCCGAGCTCGGTCCAGGCTGCGCATCACCAACGTGAGTGCCACAGGTGCCGGGCAGCTGCCGGGCGGGTGCCAGGCGGGTTCTCCTGGGCTGAGCCAGCCCTGCCATGAACAGATCTCCGACAAGAGCGACCGAGTGGTGGAGTGCCAGCTGCAGACCTACAACAACAAGATGGTGACCTTCAAATTCGACCTGGACGGGGACAACCCGGAGGAAATTGCAGCCGCCATGGTGAGAGCAGGGTGAGGGTGAAGGTGGGGTCTGCCTGGCCGGGCTGGGTGCTGACCTGCCCCTTCACCCTCAGGTCCACAATGAGTTCATCCTCAAGTCAGAGCGGGACAGTTTCATCAGCCGTATCCGGGACATCATCCACCGTGTGGAGACCCTGCTCCGCAAGGATGGGCGCAGCGGCACCGAGCTGCCCAAGGGCCCTGAGGCTGACAGTGCTGTGGGCAGCCCTGTGAGTGCCAGCCTGGCCCTGCCAGCGCTGGGGAAGCTGCTGCTGCTGCTGCTGCTGAGCATGGCTTGGGATGCTGCCTGGCCCCAGGGAGTCCAGGGTGGGGGGAGGCTGGGGTACATCCTCCTGCAGTCACTGGCCCGCTCCTGTGACAAGTCAAGGGGCTCCCCAGCCCAGAAGAGTCTCCAGCTCCCATCCCCACAGGTGGTGGGGCCAGGGTGGGGCCCAGCAGGGGCTTGGCACAGCCTGGCTGGGGCCTCTTCCCCAGTGCTGGGCTCAGCTCATCCTTCTCGCAGGTGGACCTGCAGCTGCAGGGGCTCTCACGCTCCATCTCCTCCTCATCCTCACTCAGTGGTACGTCTGTGCAGGCTCTTCCTGTCTCCCCAAGCCCCATGCAGGGCAGGTGATGGCCTCAGCCAAGCCCAGAGAGTCTCAAAGGATACGTTCTGCCCTGGCTGAGCCTGGCTGTCACCCCTGTGTCACAGACCTGAGCTGCACCAGTCCCAGCCTCTCTGTCCAGTCCCCCGTCCTGCCGTTGCTGAGCTGCTCCCAGTCAGAGACCAACCTGGCCAGTCCTGTGGAGCCACCGGCAGCCCCAGTGCCACTAAGGTCCCCCACAGGTACCAGTGCTGGCAGGGCAGGCACGTTCACTGCTCTGGGGCTGCCAGCTGTTCACTGGCTTCAGGCTCCAGGTGCCTGGGCAGGGGTTAGAGACAGCCCAGGGGGGCTGCTCCTGATGCTTCTCTACCTGCAGGCTCAGCCTTGATGACTCCCTCCTGGCTCACGTCATCGCCAGCACTGACACCAACGCTGACTCTCCAGAGGACCCCAGGGGGGCCTGTCCCCCCGGCCCTGCCACAAGCCCTCCTGTCCCCCCAGCCTCTCCCCTCATCCCCTGTCTCCTGGGAGTCCAGCAGTCCCCTGAGCCCCTCTGTGACCAGCACACCCTTGTCCCCCACTACCCCCCTCTTGTCCCTGGCCAATGTCTTCTCTCTGGCAGTGATGACCGTGGCCCAAACTGTCTCCTCCATTGCCAGCTCAGCTGGGCACCTCTACCCAATGCCACGGCCACAGAGTCTTGTCCAGGGTGCCCCACACTTTGTCTACCCTGACCCCACCAGCACAGACAGGCCAGTCCCACCTGGCAGTGGTGTCCTGGAGTCAGTGGGAGCTGATGTCCCCACTGCCGGGGTGCCCATATCCTCCCTTCCCCTGGCACCAGCCCCAGTGTGCCCCACAGGCAGCGAGG